>JAVSCE010009399.1:0-15590 GCA_032199065.1 Smutsia gigantea | reverse complement strand
TCCCCAGTCACGCTGGGCCTTTCTGTCGGGTTCTTCCTCTGCTTCTCTGGAGGGCTGGCCACCAGGACTAAGCTTCACACAGAGACTAAGAAAATGTCCTGGTGGTGCCTAGTACTTTGCAGGCCTTTTTTTTTTTTTTCAACTGAAACCGTATTTGAGGTCAATATTTACAAGCACAACCTCTAATTACTCTTTACTCTTGTTTTGGTTCACAGAATTAGAGCAACACCGGAGTGTGAGGGGACTTCAGAAGTCTAGTCCAATTTTGGTCATTGTGAAGATGTGACCGTCATAACTGAAGGCCTACAGGTTAGGTAATGATCATCTGGTGTAGGTTAGAGCCGCCTTATCTACTTCCTGCGTAGGAGGTATTCCAATGAAAGCCATGCACAGACCCAGGAAGTGACGGTCCTGGCCTGACATTCATCAGGCCTTCTTAAGGAGGCTAGCTCCTATTTGGGGAGGTGAGAGTCCTTAGGGTCCTGGCCCAAGCTGGGCATGTGAGGCAGAGACAATGGGGAAAGGGGTTAAGGCGATACAAGCAATTGCTGACGGAGAACACTGCACCGTCTCAATCCTTGGAAGTGTTCGAGGTCAGATGGTATCTTCAAGTCCTGTCCAACTCGATTATTCTACATCACCAGAAACCACAGGGCTGGGAAGAAAGTTTACCCTGGAACTGTGAGCCACAGGAGTGTGCTGTAGGGAGAGGGGTGGCAATTTCTGACCCTTTCCTTAGCAGTACAATCTACAGCCTTCATGGATTTATGGGACATGAGCAAACTTATCTCGGGCCTCTATCTAAAGTGTCCACTGCCGGCCCTGTGGGCTGAACCCTTCTGTACCCTTTTAATTCTCTGGGTTCCTTCCTGCTATATGCACTCTTCCTCCTACATTTTTGACATTCTGACATTTAAATTTCTTCTTGGCTCATATAGCATTTGTGTTATTTAAATGCTTTCCACATGGCCTTTTGCTCTCTGGGAAAGCATAAGTCTATTAAGTCCATATATTTTTAAAGGATAAAGAAAGAAATAGCAAAAGGAATTAAAATGAGATGAAGGAGTTAGGATGATGTGGCCTGAAAGAACTGAGAAGGTCTGAAACAACTTGCAAGAAAAATAGTTCAGAAAAACTGAAAGACTATCTCAGGAGGTAAAAGTACCATTTCCTTGGAGGTGTTCAAATGGGACCTGAATGGCTGTAGGATGGGTTATTGTAAGTTTGCACTCACTGTTTCCATTTCAAATTTACAGTTCAAAGACTCCATGGAAAAGTCACTATAAGGAACTATAAGGTACTCCTTATCTAATTTGAAGAAATAACAGTCTTTCACTGAAATGAACAAGACTATACTTGGATACAAGGGAAAAATTTACACCTGAACGGGCAGTTGCATGCTGAAACGTGTTCTCACTGGAAACGTGGCATTATGTGCATAGAGATTTTTTTTTTGGTATCATTAATCTACAATTACATGAGCAACATTATGGTTACTAGACTCCCCCCATCATCCAGTCCCCCCACCAACCCCATTCCAGTCACTGTCCATCAGCGTAGTAAGATGCTATAGAATCATTACTTGTCTTCTCTGTGTTGTACTGCCCCTTTTTTTGCCCTTATCCCTCCCTTCCCACCCACCCTCCCCAGTCCCTTTCCCTTTGGTAACTGTTAGTCCATTCTTGGGTTCTGTGAGTCTGCTGCTGTTTTGTTCCTTCAGTTTTTTCTTTGTTCTTATACTCCACAGATGAGTGAAATCATTTAATACTTGTCTTTCCTCGCCTGTACTAATGCACTAAGTAACTTAGAAAAGAACTGTTTTGACTATATAAGATAGTGATTCTCAAACTTCAGTATGCATTAGAGCCACCTAGAGGGCTTGTTAGAATTCTGGTTGCTGGTCCCCACCTCCAGAATTTCTGATTCAGTAGGTCTAGGAAGGGGCTCAAGAACTTGGATTTCTAACAAGTTCCCACATGATGCTGATGCTGCTGGCCTAGGAATTTACACTTTGAGAACCACTGTTACAAGGCTAAAGAATAACACACTACATAAATACATACTCTAATTAGTAGGTTTGTTTTCTACAGGGGTATGGGTTAGCACTTCTGAATCTACTTTATATTCTAGTATCAAGCAAACAAGTAAATATATTGTGAATAATGAGAGCCATATTTTACTCTGTTGGAGGAGAGTTACAAATAAGACACAAGACTAGTGGTGATCAGAAATAACAGTATGGATGCATCGCTTTATATGCACCCTTGCCCCCACCCCCAACTATTTAACATACTCCAACAGAGATACGTACAGAACTAGATATAGTTGTGTGTGTACATACATATATAACCTACCTCTGTCTGCTGAGAAGGCCTAGAAGCAGTGACACCCCAATACCAATGATCACACCTAGTGCTCAGATGTTGGTTTTAAAATACCATCTTCCAAATAAAAGGGAACCAGGATTCTTGGAGAAATGGTTGATCCAGGGCTGGGGCAGGGAGACTATAAACTGAGCTTGGAAGGTTTTCCTCTCCTAAAAGTAAGAAAGTGCCTATGGAATAATGGGGACATATCAAAAGGATGCAGGGGTCAATTGGAAGGCATTTACAATAGCAAACTCTGTGACAACTTAAGAAACAATGACAGCAATGGATTATAACCCATAGAATAAACTAAGAACCCATGAGTCCATACTAATATAAAGAAATAACTGAATAAATGCATAAAGGAGGGAGAAGGGAAAGCACTTCTTTATAGTAGCATTCAAATTAGTAAATGTAGGAAGAATAATGCAAATAGAATCTTATTTGACAAGCACCACAGTAATAGAATCATCAATGGATAGTAAAATTAATAGAAATACAATGAAGAATAGCATATTTATATAGTCTCAAAGTATGTTCCCACAAAATGCTTATTCATTTCAAAGGGCAAAATAGTAACTTCACTGGGGAGAAACCTGCCAGACACTGCCTTAACCAAATGATCAAAGTTAATATCACTAGTGATGGGGCAAACTGTTACCATGTGCCTCTTGATAGGATGCACTGAGAAGGGCATAATACCACATCTGTAGTATTCCTGCCAAAACACACAGCCTAAACTGAGGAATGATGAAACATCAGACAAACCCCAAATTGAAACGAGTCACGGTTTTCCAGAAGTGTGATGGTAATGAAAGAAAAACAAACAACTGAGGAACTGTTCCAGATTAATAGCTGAAGGACACATGTGTAATCCCAGACCAGAAAAAAAAGGACATTGTTGGGGCAAACAAAATCGAGTATAGTCTGTTGATTAGACTAGAGTATTTCTTGATTTATAATACTGTATTGTGGTTATGGCAGATGTTAATATTTGGAGAATCTGGGTGAAGGGTTTATGAGGGTTCTTTGTACTATTTTTGCAGCTTTTCTTGTATATAAGTCTGTAATTATTTCAAAATGAAAAGTCAGAAATGAAACGTGAGTTCTTTACCTCATCCCAAAATATTCCTCGTTGATCTGACTGCCCTGTGCAGTGTGGCTTATAGAGGGGCTAGAGTGTGAGTGGGAAGACCAGTCTGGAGGCTGTTGCACTAGAGCTGGGGAGAGGTGGTGGCGGCGCAGACTGGGGCAAGGCAGTGGACAAGGAGGGGGTGGCTGGATTCGGGATACATTTGTCCATGGGAAGGACACTGTACAGGAGGGAATGGAAGGGAGAATAACTTCATATGAAAAGGAGATTCTCTGGACATGATTTTAAGGTAAAGTATAGAACAGAATAGATCTTGCATGCATATGTGTTTTCGTTAGATATTGTGGATTCTGAATCCTCTAGTATGTGAGCTGGACTATTTATCATGGAGTTTGGATTTTATCTCTTCCTGCCCACCCCTTAGTTTTTAGTAGTGCTTCTCTCATCCAAGGGAAAACAAGAAAAGGGGAGCTTTCTTTTGTTTTCTCCTGTGTTTACTTCTTCCAGGGACTTTTCTCTTGAGAATTCATATCTGCTCTTCTCAAGGAGGGATTTGAATTGTATGTTCACCCAAATTGTGACCTTCACAGAACCCCATTGGCTTGCTTGACTTTTCACATGATATGTCCTCCCCTACATTTAGGTCTCTACCTGGAATACTCTCTTAATTAAAATTTTATCTGTCTTTTAAGGCTCAGCTCAAGAACTACCCACTCCAAGTTGTCTTCATGGATTTACTCAGCCCAAAGTCATCCTTCTCTTTCCTGGGTAAGTCATAGATAGGTCTTAATTTATTCCTCTTATTTGGCCTGCATTTGCTCCTTCAGTCATGTTCATAGCTTCATACTTATTTGTATTTATGACTAACTTCCTCTACCAGATTTTAAATTCCTTGGATGTAGGTACCTATTTGCTCAACTTTAAATGAATTTTTTTCTCACTGTCAAATGCAAAAGAGGTTCAACAGCAAAATAAGTTGATAAGTTCCCCCATGTACTTTGAATCTACTTTTTAGTTTCCTTTGTTCTACTGAAGACTTTTCTTCTGAAGTGTTGCAGTCACTTCCTTTGTTCCCAGTGTCCTTTATAACTTAAAGCCTCTTCTATGATTTTCTTTTTCATTGCTTTGACGGAGTTGCTTCCACTAGGGGGAGCTCCTTTCTATATATAAATAAGTTTCTTTTTTTTAGGAGGCAAAAGAAAAGACTTCATCAGGTAATATCAAAGCAATGGAAAAACAAACAGTAGGAAGTAGAAACTGAACATCTCCTGGGATTTGACTTGATCCAGCACTAGCTGGCTGCTCAAATGGCATCACACTTGTTATATTGTGTTTTGGTGTGATTCTGGCCCATGAGTATAGACTTTCCTGAACCAATGTACTTCATTTATTTCACCTACAGATTTATATTGAGTGTGTACTTTGTGTCAGGTATTGTTATAGAGGCTGAGACTTCATCTGTGAACAAAATAGATCAAGTCCCTGACCTCATGGAACTTATATTCATATGTGGGCAACAGATAATAATTGAGATAAATAGATAAAATGCATAGTATATTTGATAAGGATAAATGCCAAAGAGAAAAAACAATGTAGTGTCTTGTAGTCCACTGTAAGAATTTTGATTTTTTTTTATGAGCAAGATGGGAAGCATTGGAGAATTTTGAATAGAGGGGTGATGTGATCTAACATAAAAGGATTGCTCTGGTTGTTTTTTGGATAATAAGCTATAAGGGGGCAAGCTTGGGTCAGGCTGGTGGGAGCAGACTTGGGAAGGAGTTGTTGGATTTTTGGATATATTTAGAATGTTTAGCCTGTTGTGTTTGCTAAAAGATCTGATTTGAGATCTGAGAGAAAGAGGAATCAAGGAAAACAGGGTTACCATGTTGCATAACACCAGTAGCATTGAATAAAATGTGGCTGGCACCTTCTGCAGTTGTGTAACACACCGTTTTTGTTTAAGATGATGCCAAGGTTTTTGTCGTGAGCAGCTGGAAGGGTGGAATTACCACTAATTGCAATGATAAAGACTGTGTGAAGAACAGGGTTGGGAGTATATGAGAAGTTGAATTTTGGATGTTTTGAATTTGAGTTTCCAATCAGACACCTAAGTGGAGATATTGAATAAGCTGTGGCATATATGAACTGGGCATTCATAGGAGTGGTTAGGGCTGGTGATTAGCATTTTTGCATCATATACATCTATACATCTAGATAGTGTTCAAGCTATGAGATGGATGAAAACACAAGGGAGTGAGAATAGTTACAGAAGAGAAGGGGACCAGGAACCTACCCTGGGGCACTACCGTATTAGAGGTTAGAAAAACAGTGAGGAACAAGCAAAGGAGACTGACAAGATGTGGCCAGTAAGGTACAAGGAAAACCAGAAGAGAATGGTATCCTAAAAGTCAAGGGAAGAACATGCTTCAAGGAAGAGGGAGTGATCTTCTGGTGGGCCAAGCAAAATGAGGGCTGAAAATTCTTTTTTTTAATTTTTTTATTAAGGTATTATTGATATTAACTCTTACGAAGGTTTCACATGAAAAAACAATGTGTTTACTACTTTTACCCATATTATCAAGTTCACACCCATACCCCAATGCAGTCACTGTCAATCAGTGCAGTAAGATGCCACAGATTTACTTTTTGCTTTCTCTGTGCTATACTGTTTTCCCTGTGACACCCTACACCGTGTGTACTAAACATAATACCCCTCAATCACCTTCTGCCTCCCTCCCCACCTGCCCTCCCACACCCCTCCGCTTTGGTAACCACTAGTCCCTTCTTGGAGTCTGTGAGTCTCCTGCTGTTTTGTTCCTTCAATTTTGCTGCGTTGTTATACTCCACAAATGAGGGAAATCATTTGGCACTTGTCTTTCTCCGCCTGGCTTATTTCACTGAGCATAATATCCTCCAGCTCCATCCATGTTGTTGCAAATGGTAGGATTTGTTTCTTTCTTATGGCTGAATAATATTCCATTGTGTATATGTACCACATCTTTGTCCATTCATCTACTGATGGACACTTAGGTTGCTTCCATATCTTGGCTATTGTAAATAGTGCTGCAATAAACATAGGGGTGCATATGTCTTTTTGAATCTGGGAAGTTGTATTCTTTGGGTAAATTCCAAGGAGTGGGATTCCCGGGTCAAATGGTATTTCTATTTTTAGTTTTTGGAGGAATCTCCGTATTGCTTTCCACAATGGTTGAACTAGCGTACATTCCCACCAGCAGTGTAGGAGGGTTCCCCTTTCTCTGCATCCTTGCCAGCATTTGTTGTTCTTAGTCTTTTTGATGCTGGCCATCCTTACTGGTGTGAGGTGATATCTCATTGTGGTTTTAATTTGCATTTCTCTGATGATTAGTGATGAGGAGCATCTTTTCATGTGTCTGTTGGCCATGTGAATTTCATCTTTGGAGAATTGTCTGTTCATATCCTCTGTCCATTTTTTAATCGGGTTATTTGCTTTTTGGGTGTTGAGGCGTGTGAGTTCTTTATATATTTTGGATGTTAACCCCTTTTTGGATATGTCATTTACAAATATATTCTCCCATACTGTAGGATGCGTTTTTGTTCTGTTGATGGTGTCCTTTGCCATACAGAAGCTTTTTAGTTTGATGTAGTCCCATGTGTTCATTTTTGCTTTTGTTTCCCTGGTTTGAGGAGATGCATTCAGGAAGAAGTTGCTCATGCTTATATTCAGGAGATTTTTGTCTGTGTTGTCTTCTAAGAGTTTTATGGTTTCATGACTTAATTCAGGTCTTTGATCCATTTCGAGTTTACTTTTGTGTATGGGGTTAAACAATAACCCAGTTTCATTCTTTTGCATGTAGCCGTCCAGTTTTGCCAACACCAGTTGTTGAAGAGGCTGTCATTTCCCCATTGGATGTCCATGGCTCCTTTATCGTGTATTAATTGCCCATATATGGTTGGGTTTATATCAGGGCTCTCTAGTCTGTTCCATTGGTCTGTGGGTCTGTTCTTGTGCCAGTACCAAATTGTCTTGATTACTGTGGCTTTGTAGTAGAGCTTGAAGTTGGGGAGCATAATCCCCCCAGCTTCATTCTTCCTTCTCAGGATTGCTATGGCTATTCGGGGTCTTTTGTGGTGCCATATGAATTTTAGAATGATTTGCTCTAGTTCATTGAAGAATGCTGTTGGTATTTTGCATTAAATCTGTAGATTGCTTTAGGCAGGATGGCCATTTTGACAATATTAGTTCTTCCTATCCATGAGCACGGGATGTGTTTCCATTTATTGGTGTCTTCTTTAATTTCTCTCATGAGTGTCTTGTAGTTTTCAGAGTATGGGTCTTTCACTTCCTTGGTTAGGTGTATTCCTAGGTATTTTATTCTTTTTGATGGAATTGTGGATGGAATTGTTTTCCTGATTTCTCTTTCTGCTAGTTCATTGTTAGTGTATAAGAATGCAACAGATTTCTGTGTATTAATTTGTATCCTGCAACTTTGCTGAATTCAGATATTAGATCTAGTAGTTTTGGAGTGGATTCTTTAGGGTTTTTTATGTACGATATCATGTCATCTGCAAACAGGGACAGTTTGACGTCTTCCTTGCCAATCTGGATGCCTTTTATTTCTTTGTGTTGTCTGATTGCTGTGGCTAGGACCTCCAGTACTATGTTGAATGGAAGTGGGGAGAGTGGGCATCCTTGTCTTGTAGCCGATCTTACAGGAAAAGCTTTCGGCTTCTTGCTGTTAAGTATAATGTTGGCTGTGGGTTTGTCATATATGGCAATGATTATGTTGAGGTACTTGCCCTCTGTAGCAATTTTGTTGAGAGAGTTTATCATGAATGGGTGTTGAATTTTGTAAAATGCTTTTTCAGCATCTATGGAGATGATCATTTGGTTTTTGTCCTTCTTTTTGTTGATGTGGATGATGTTGATGGATTTTCAAATGTTGTACCATCCTTGCATCCCTGCGATGAATCTCACTTGATCATGATGGATGATCCTCTTGATGTATTTTTGAATTCGGTTTGCTAATATTTTGTTGAGTATTTTTGCATCTATGTTCATCAGGGATATTGGTCTGTAATTTTCTTTTTTGTGGTGTCTTTGCCTGGTTTTGGTATTAGAGTGATGCTGGCCTCATAGAATGAGTTTGGAAGTATTTATTCCCTCTTCTTCTACTCTTTGGAAAACTTTAAGGAGGATGGGTATTAGGTCTTCACTAAATGTTTGATAAAATTCAGTGGTAAAGCCATCTGGTCCAGGGGTTTTGTTCTTAGGTAGTTTTTTGATTACCAGTTCAATATCGTTGCTAGTAATTGGTTTGTTCAGATTTTCTGTTTCTTTCTGGGTCAGACTTGGCAGGTTTATTTTTCTAGAAAGCTGTCCATTTCTTCTAGGTTATCCAGTTTGTATAGTAGTTAATTTGTCATAGTATTCTCTAATAATTCTTTGTATTTTGGTGGTGTCTGTAGTGATTTTTCCTTTCTGATTTCTGATTCTGTTTATGTGTGTAGACTTTTTTTTTCTTGATAAGTCTGACTACAGGTTTATGTATTTTGTTTGTTTTCTCGAAGAACCAGCTCCTGCTTTCATTGATTCTGTTTTATTCTTCTTGATTTTATTTATTTCTGCTCTAATCTTTATTATGTCCCTCCGTCTACTGACTTTGGGCCTCATTTGTTCTTCTTTTTCTAGTTTCATTAACTGTGAATTTAGACTGTTCATATGGGATTGTTCTTCTTTCCTGAGGTAGGCCTGTATTGCAATATACTTTCCTCTTAGCATGGCCTTCGCTGCATTTTGCAGTGTTGAATTATTGTTGTCATTTGTCTCCATATACTGCTTGATCTCTGTTTTTATTTCGTCATTGATCCATTGGTTATTTAGGAGCATGTTGTGAAGCCTTCGTGTGTTTGTGGGCTTTTTCATTTTCTTTGCATAATTTTTTTCTAGTTTCATACCTCTGTGGTCTGAGAAACTGGTTGGTAAAATTTCAATCTTTCTGAATTTACCAAGGCTCTTTTTGTGGCCTAGGATATGATCTATTCTTGAAAATATTCCATGTGCACTTGAGAAGAATTTGTATTCTGCTGCTTTTGGGTGTAGAGTTCTATAGATGTCTGTTAGGTCCATCTGTTCTAATGTGTTATTCAGTGCTTCTGTCTCCTTACTTATTTTCTGTCTGGTTGATCTGTCCTTTGGAGTGAGTAGAGTGTTGAAGTCTTCTGGAATGAATGCATTGCATTCTATTTTCCCTTTTAATTGTGTTAGTATTTGTTTCACATATGTAGGTGCTCCTGTGTTGGGTGCATATGTATTTATAATGGTTATATCTTCTTGTTGGATTGACCCTTTTATCATTATGTAATGTCCTTCTTTGTCTCTTGTAACTTTCTTTGTTTCGAAGTCTATTTTGTCTGATACAGGTACTGCAACTCCTTTTTTCTCCCTGTTAGTTGCATGAAATATCTTTTTCCATCCCTTCACTTTTAGTCTGTGTATGTCTTTTGGTTTAAAGTGAGTCTGTTGTAGGCAGCATGTAGATGGGTATTTTTTTTTATCTATTCAGTGACTCTATGTCTTTTGATTGGTGCATTCAGTCCATTTACATTTAGGGTGATTATCAATAGGTATGTACTTATTGGCATTGCAGGCTTTAGATTCATGGTTACCAAAGGTTCAAGTTTAACTTCCTTACTATGTAAGAGTCTAACTTAACTCACTTAATATGCTATTACAAACACAATCTAAAGGTTCTTTTTTTCCTCTTCCTTTTTCTCCCTCCTCCATTCTTTATAAATTAGGTATCATATTCTGTACTCTTTGTCTGTCCCTTGATTGACTTTGGGGCTAGTTGATTTAATTTTGCAGTTGCTTAGTAGTTAGCTGTTCTACTTTCTTTACTGTGGTTTTATTACCTCTGGTGACAGCTATTTAACCTTAGGAACACTTCCATCTATAGCAGTTCCAGTCCCTCCAAAATACACTGTACAGACAGTTTGTGGGAGGTAAATTCTCTCAGCGTTTGCTTATCTGTAAATTGTTTAATCCCTACTTTAAGTTTAAATGATAACCTTGCCGGATAAAAAGTATTCTTGGTTCGAGGCCCTTCTGTTTCATTACATTAGATATATCATGCCCTCCCTTCTTGCCTGTAAGGTTTCTGCTGAGAAGTCTGATGATAGCCTGATGGGCTTTCCTTTGTATGTGATCTTATTTCTCTCTCTGGCTGCTTTTAATAGTCTGTCCTTATCCTTGATCTTTGCCATTTTAATTAGTATATATCTTGGTGTTGTCTTCCTTGGGTCCCTTGTGTTGGGAGATCTCTGCACCTCCGGGGCCTGAGGGACTATCTACTCCCCCAGATTGGGTAAGTTTTCAGCAATTACCTCCTCAAAGACACTTTCTATCCCTTTTTCTCTCTCTTCTTCTGGTACCCCTATAATGCGGATAATGTTCCGTTTGGATTGGTCACACAGGTCTGTCGATATTCTTTCATTCTTAGAGATCCTTTTTTCTCTCTGTGCCTCAGCTTCTTTGTATTTCTCTTCTCTAATTTCTGTTTCATTTATTGTCTCCTCCACTATATCTAATCTGCTTTTAAAACTTTGCATTGTGTGTTTCATTTCTGATACTGTGTTCCGTAGTGATTGGATCTCCGACTGGAATTCATCCCTGAGTTCTTGAATATTTTTCTGTACCTCCATGAGCATGTTAATGATTTTTATTTTGAAATCCCTTTCAGGCAGATTCATGAGGTCGATTTCATTTAAGTTTTTCTCAGGGGTTGTATTCATATTCATAATTTTACTTTGAACCAGGTTCCTTTGGCATTTCATATTTGTATATGGCGCCCTCTAATGCCCAGAAGCTCTACTCCTTGGATCTGCTCAGCTCCTGAAGCAATGTTGGGCGTCTTAGGGGAGCGGTATTGGTGCCTGGGTGGAGGAAAGAGCTGTTTCGTGCTTCCCAGCTGCTGTGTCTGTCTCCACTGTCAGAACCAGAGGGCCGAGCACACAGGTATAAGCCTCTATGCTTTGCGTTTGTAGTTGCTGTAGACAGGGCTTCCCTCTGGCTGGCCTAACGCCAGGGTAGGGTTTGCTGGTTTGCAAGCCAGGTGGGGCTGGCTGGGAGAAAGGCGCAGTAGGCTACTTATCACGGCGGCGGGGGGGTGGGGGGGTCCTTGGAGCTTTGTAGCCACCCAGGGAGCTGGAGCTCCTGAAGATTGCCTAAATTCCCAACCTTCTGGGCAGAGTGCACCCGGACAATTTTGTCTACCTGTCCTTTCTCTTGAGCAATAAGCTCTGTGCAATCCTTGCCCCTTTAGCAGCCCTCTTGCTGTTAGGAAGTTTCTTAGACTGCCTGTCTTTCTTTTGTCCCAGAGCAGCCGGATATGAATCCTTACTTTCCACAAGTGACTGGAATCTCAATCTCTCCAGGTATTCTTCCTGTCTTAGCTTTCCAACCCCCTAATCATGAGAGTACCATGAAAACACCATGAAATTTAGGTTTGTGCTCCCAGATCAGATATCCGGAGTTCAGTATTCAGCAGTCCCAGGCCTCCACTCCCTCCCTGCTCTGTTTCTCTTCCTTCCCCCAGAGAGCTGGGGTGGGGGAACGGCTTGGGTCCCACTGGGCCACGGCTTTGGTATGTTACCCTGTTCCGTGAAGTTTATTCTTCAGGTGTATGCAGTTTGCCTCAGTCCGCTTTCCTGTTGCTCTTTCAGGATTAGTTGTATTAGTTATATTTCCGTATTATATGGGGTTTTAGGCGGAAGCCTCTGTCTCACCTCTCACACTGCCATCTTTAATCCCTATATGAAAATTCTTAATAGACTTTAGCAGCATACTGTTCACTAGGGGCCTTGATAAAAGCTATTTCAGTGGACAAAAAGCTTGATTGGATTGGGTTCAAGAGAGAAGGCGAGGAGAAAAATTGTAGATAAGGTGTATAGACAAATCTGGAGAGTTTTGATAAAGAAGAGGAGAGAAATGAGGCAGTAACTGGAATGGTGCATGGAGTCAAGAGAAGGTCTTTAGATTGGAAAAAATAACCGAAAGTTTGCCCCAGGAATACTCACTGGTGTCTGGGGTTTGCTTGTCCTTATATGTATTTCTTGGCATAGTAGCCAGTAATCCTAAGAGAAGCTAGATGTTGATGGGAGGGAAGTTCCTAGCAGGTTTGAGTGGAAC
This sequence comes from Smutsia gigantea, assembly GCA_032199065.1. Lineage (NCBI taxonomy): Eukaryota > Metazoa > Chordata > Mammalia > Pholidota > Manidae > Smutsia > Smutsia gigantea. Next base: position 2,962 of record JAVSCE010009399.1, on the reverse strand, counting down.
AGCTTCTAAGGAAACCCATGGACAGCCTTTAATAAAACTGGACTTAGAACCTCTGAGTTAGCAAAATAAGAGTATCTCCATGTGTGGAAAAAATTGGGGCTGTGAGATCTAGCTGTCCCCCTTGCCCACATGGCGATTCCAGCCTCCTTTGCTAACCTTGGATGATCTGGCCTCAGTTACATTAAAGAGTCAGAAACATTATCTATTGTGCAGAATGGAGAGGAAAAGAAATTCCTACAGATACTGTGAGGATGACTAAACCTTACATAGAGTTTGAACCAAGTGGAAAAACTGACATAAAAATTCAGGCCAGTTGTACTAATGATCTGCCTGGTTCCTGGGGAGAAGTGGTCTTCTCCCTGGTGGCAGAAGATAGTTTAGAACTGGGCTTGCTTCTTAGCTTTGTGTTTGGGTTCAAATGGTGGTTCTTGCAAGTTGCTTACCTCTTTGGGCCTCAGTTTCTCATTTGTCCTATCTTGGTTTAAGAGTGATAGTACTATTGCCCTCATCAGGGTTTTGTAAAGATAAAAGAAGTTAATACATGTAAGGTACTTAGAATAGAACAGTGCCTTCCATGTAGTAAATGCTCAATAAGCTTTTGTTATTTGTCTTTCTTCTTCTTGAGGAATAAAGCCATACCTTTATCTTTGTCCCACACATGCTTATCACTGGGGCTGGCACAGAATACTAGGTTTTAAGTACATTTTTGCATGAATAAACCAGGTTTCTAAATCCAACTAATTTTAAGTTCATGGTTTCATATGTGTATGGCCCCTTTATCAACTCACTAATTTATTCCTGTGTACCACTCCATGTAGTGGTTAAGAATGAAGGTTCTAGAGCCTGATCGCCTAGTTTATATGGTTGTTTTGCCACATACTAGATTATTAACCTGTTAATGCCTCAGCTTTCTCATCTAGTAAATGAGAAAAAATATAGGAAGTTAAACAAAATTACTGAACATAGTAAATATTAACTATATTTACTATCAATCTTATTGTTAATTAAGTGATGTAATAAACACCTATGATGTTCCAGGGGCTGTGCTGGACAGTAGAGTTGCAGAGATGAATAAGGCTTGGTCCTTGTCCTCAGAAAGCACGTAAGCTAGTGAAAGAAACAAGTATGAATAAGTCAGTATGTAAAGAGCAGAGACCTCTCAGAGATGGTGGGGTGGCTGTGTTTAAATCATTGAAATCAAGGACAGGTGTGGATAGATGACAAGCTTTATGACTTCTGTCTCTTAGCAAGCCAGTAAAGCCATCAAAGCTCATCTATTTTTCCCAAGTAGTTAATGAAAACCATAGAATTTAGAGTTCCTGGTATTTCTCTGGAGCTGATTTTGGCAGGTGATAAGCAGCTTATAAAAGGACTTATTTGAGTAGAGCTTTGGCTGCCTGACTTTTAAGGTTGATTATTTATTTTGCATGTTGTATAACAGGAGCATTGAGCAATGCTCAGAAGAAGCCTTCTGGGTCAGAGAGTGAGGACTTCTCTAACCATCTCCTCCCAACAGAACCAGATTCTAGCTGTGGATTAAGGGGCAAGCTTGTATACAGGGTCCAGGCATGACTTTTGTGTAACCCTTAACAGACAGACCTTCTCATTCATTAGGGGTTGAATACATCAAAATTTCCATTCAGTCCTAACCTGAGAAGAATATGTATGTATGTATAATTTCTCAAACTTACAGTGGTAATGTGACCTGCCTTTAAAATAAATGTTTTTAAGGACATATTTTGGTCATCTGCCATAATTGGTCATATATGGGGTCCCTGTCATCTCAGTAAGTAGACACTGAAAGATAGGACTTTCAGCTGGTTACAGTGAAAAATGGCTAAGAGGAACTCCCTCCTTTGTGAAGAGTGCCAAATCGAAATTGTCCCCAGCCCTTCTGGTTCAAGCTTTAAAGCATTGTGCTTCCTATCTTAGTCTGGCCTTGCTGGCTCACTGGAAGAGATCCAGACATTTTAGAGACAGGAAATGTGGGAAATTCCCCTTCTTACTATTCTAAACTTTAAAAGTGGACCAGGAACCTCAAGAAATTGAGATGGTGCTGATAAAGAGAAACTTAGTTGTATCTCCTTTTTCACTTTTCTCTTGTTTGGTTTTTAATGGAAACCTGAATGTATGAGGTAGTTTTGTTTATAGAGGCTATAAGCCAGCATTTATGTCCAGTGATGTCAGTAAAATGGGAAGTAACAGGAGGTGATAGGTGCCTACTAAGAGGTTTCATGAGCTATTGAACAAATTGTGGATGCTTTATGATAATTTGAAGATGTGTGTCTTGGGAAGGTCGTCTTTATACTTGAAATTACTGTTTTAGGATGAACCATCCTCCCTCAAAGACACCATTTTTTTTGAAGAAAGTTTTGGGAAACGTGAAATCTGATCATCTTTGTAGAGTTTGTGAGTGTGATAAGGTTAATTTCTTGCATTAAAGTCTCAGGCATTCTGGATGGGTCACTGCTTTGCCTCCTGTATTAGTCAGGATAGGCTAGATTCTGATGCAATAACAAACAATACAGGTGTATTTGCTGTTCACATAAATAAAGATTAATGCAGACTGGTTGACCACCTTCTATCTTGTAGCAACATCATTTGGAACACATTGATCTCCAAGGGCATCATGGCAGGGAAAAAGACAGCTGGAAGCCCACATGCCTTAATTGCTTCATCCCAGAAGTGACATACATCACTTCTGCACACATTTTGCCCCAATCTAATTGCAAGGGTGACTGGGATATATGGAGGCATACCTGATATACTTGGTGCTACATTCCCTGGGTGCTGGCCAACCGTTGATTTCCTACCCCACTCTCAGGGAATGTATATATGATGATGGTTTTCTAGTTCTGTAACATGCTGGGCTGTGAACATCAAAGCACCTCTTCAGTCTGGCAGATAGTGCTTGCTTTATCTAGAGAGAGGAGACAGGACAGGCTGTATTCACCTGTTTATC
>JAVSCE010009398.1:0-25064 GCA_032199065.1 Smutsia gigantea | reverse complement strand
ATTAGGCAGAGATATGAATCATGAAGTTGTTTATGGCAATAGGAAATTGGAAACAGATTAGTGGTACATCATTTGGGAAATAGTAAAGTAAGTTTATTGATACTACATAATAATAGCACTTTTAAAGTAATGAACTCTCTCACTATAAAACAATATGAATTGTATTCAGAGGAAAAGAATAGAATGACATTTATGTAAATTAAGTCACATATATTCATACAACAACATTTAATATTTTATAAGGAAAATGGCATATTTAAAGGAAAATAGTAAGCACATTTAGAGTGAGTGACTGAAGAGAATGAATTGCTGTCAGGAATTGATTGAGAAAGAAAAAATAAAAGTAAGTAGATTGTTATGTACAGTTAACTGAGGCATTGTTTTATCTCAATGCTATGTAAGTGTTACAATAGAAAAAGGGAAAAAATACTGATCTATAACGTTTGGTGTTCCAAATCTTTTCCATAAGCATAATACAAAGAAAGCAATTAATTAAGTCCTATCATGAATTAAAGTGTCTTTCAAATTTTTGGCCAATGATTTCTCTTAAAAATCACATACAATAATGAACTTATTTATCTGGCAGGGTAAGTCAGTGATGCCTGAAATGTAGTCAGTCACTCAACTAAGCAGTAATTATTAGGTACGTACTTGATGGCAGACATGCACTAGAGATAGTCCAGTGATTAAGATAGATGTGGTCCTTGACGTCCGTATTCCCATATATTCTAGTAGGAAATACAGATAGATACAAACATTTAATTAAATAACTTGCTCTGTGACAAACATTACAAAACAGTAATAGAGGCTGTAAAGGAGTTCTAGAAGGGCTCTAACCAAACGTGGAGGGTCAGGAAAGGCTCATCTCAGAAGATGGTGTTGAAGTTTTCCCTGAAAAGCAAGCAGGGTCAGTGTAGTGAAGATGGTGGGAGGTGGAGGAACTGATGTTCAGCTTTTAAAAATAAGCTCTCCTCATTTTAGTTTAAACTATTTTAGACATCAGAAAAAGGGAGAAAGTTACACGATAATTCTAAAACAAAACAAAAACAAATGGAAAACTAAATGTGGAAAGTTGAAAAGCAAAAAAAACTATTACAAAGTAGAGTTTAAACTAATAATTCAAAGAAATGTGGACAGTATTAAGCAAGTCCACCAGTTTAACAGATTAAAGGAGGAGAGATAAAATTATCTTAACGTGTGCATAATATTTTTAATGAATTCAACAATCATTTATGTTTTTAAAAGAGATAGGAAAGCTATTAATAGAAGAGACTTACCAGGAAGGGGCATACAGTCCATGTGATAGCATTTTAAGAACAAACACTATGTATTTAGAGAAAAGGAAATGCCTTTACATCACCTTTGTACTAGTGTTTCCAGCTATAAGCATATGGCAAACCATAAACAACTAACAAACAGTAGGCTTGGAAGGATGATGAAAAAAACTACTACATGATTTCTAGATAAACTAATTAGGATACTCAGGTATTTATAGACAAATAAGAATGAAACGTCAACAAATTTGCTGTATACACAATCAGCATACAAAAATCCGTTTTTCTATATCACTAACAATCTGCTAAAATACCATGTGAAAGATATTCCATTGTAATAACAGAATATGATGACTGATAAAACAAATCAATTAAAATATCACTAAATATTATAAAATAAAATGTAACTAAATAAAGAGATATTCTAGGTTCATGGATTAGAATAATCAAATCACACAATTATCTCTCCTTCCCAAATTAATCTATAAATTCTATCCAATTTAAATGATATTCTAAAATTATTTTTTGTGGCGTTTGAGAGCATATCCTAAAGGCATCTGAAAGGGTTAACTGATAAGAACTGAGATATATTTAAAGTAGAATATTTTGAGAGTACATAATCTCTGTGCTATAAAGGAACTATAAGACCATATAGTGTTATTGCTGGTAGACAAAATGACCAAGGGAAGGGATGAGAGTGGTCACAAAGAGACCCAAGCTACATGGGTGCTTGATATATGGAAAAGGTAGCATTGCAATTAGTAGGGAAAGCTGCTCAATAAATAGTATTTAGGTGATAGTTTTTATCCATATAAAAATAAATTAGATTCCCGTCAGTTACCAATACAAAATTTAACTCTCAGTTGCATTAAATAACTATTTGAGAAAGAAAAGTTTAAAATTAAAAAAAGAAAAGGCAATAGAATATTTTGGGCTAGCAATAATAAAGGACATGCTACATAAGAGACAAAAATCATAGACCTAAAGGAAAAGATTGATAAATGTATCTGTATTAAATTTTGTGTATTAATAAGCATCACAGAATATTTGTATAATTTCTAGAAGTGAAGATATTTTCAGTTCATATAATTTGCATGTGTGTGTTGACAAATGATAGAAAAAGTAATAAAAATCAGTTTATAAAGAAAAACAACCAAAATGAGAAATAAGCTGAAGTATGAGCTAGAAAGGCAAAAGGGAATATCCAATAAATACTTGAATTATTGACCAAGTTTATTATTAACCAAGGAAATGCATAAAACTAAAAAAAATTTAACAAGGCAAACACACTAGATTCTATCTAAAATACTTTTGTGCCCATCCATATGGCAAAAAGAATTTAAAAAATCCAAAGCTTACAGAATTCTGAATTGACAAAGTCATTGAGAAATTAGGACCCCTGAGAGTATAAATATCTACAACTTTGGAATAAGTTTGGTAATGTTAGAATGTTTGTATCTTACAACTCAGCACTTCCAGTTCTAGGTACATATTCTAGACAAATTATTCCACATGCACAAAGCAACATGTATATATGTATTCAATTGATCCATTTTTTATAATAATAAATAATTTGAAAATTCTAAATGTGTCCAAAAAGGAGAAGATTTAAATAAATCTTAGCATATCCATAAGATAGACTTTTTTTCCATTAAAATGAACAAACTAGCATCAACAAACGGTGTTGGGAAAGCTGGATTACCCACGTGTAAAAGATGAAGCCAGACCCTTACCCTATACCACTGAGGACTGAAATCAATATGAACCTTATATTTAAGAAAGAGTATGTTCATAATCTTACTGAGGACCATGGGCCAAGAGCCCATCAGTGTGATCTGATTAACTGCCATAGAGCCCCTTTGGAGACATCTTAAGTTCTTTTTCTCCACCAGAGGATATGTACAGAAAAGAGGTTACATCAAGCAGTGTGGCATGGATCTAGCTAGTTAGTGTCCTAAGATATCATCCTAGACACATTCTGATGCTATCTATGTGGGTGAGGGGAGGCGAGGATAGGGGTCTCATTAGGTGGATCACCTCATCTTCCTTTGGATATGAAGGGAGTGAATGTGACATTAACATATGGATGCTGCCCAGGAAATCATCACTGACATTTCTGGGAGAAGTTGTAACTACAATTAGGTAGGTTTTAAGCCCTGGGTTGGTAACTTGGCCTAGCAGAACTGAGCATGTTGGGCCCTACAGAATGGGAGAAATTCATATATCTGATAGGGAGTTAATATCCAGAATGTATAAAGAACTCTTACCACTTAACAACAATAAAAACAACTCAATGAAAAACATGGCAAATAGATGTTCACCCTAAGAAAATAAAGAAATAGCCAATAAGCATATGAAAAAAAGTACTGAACATCACTAATCATCAGGGAAATGCAAATCAAACCCACAATGAGATATTATCTTATACTTGTTAGGATTGCCACCATCAAAACAAAACCAAAAAATCCAGAAAATAACAAGTGCTGGTGGGAGTGTTGTGGAGACATGAAGAAATTGGAACTCTTTACATTGTTAATGGAAATGTAAAATGGTGCAGCCATTCTGGAAAACAGTATAGAAGTCCCTCAAAGAATTACAAATAGAATTACCATATGATACAACAAACTGACATCCAGGTATATATCCAAAAGAATCGAAAACAGAATCTTGAACAGATATCCGCATACTCACGTGCACTGCAGCATTATTCACAATAGCCCAGAGGAGGGAGCAACCTGGGTGTCCATAAATGGAGGAATGGATAAGGAAATGTAGCATATACATGCAGTGGAATGGTATCAGCCTTAACAAAGAAGGAAAACCTATCTTATGCTACAATATGGTTGAATTTGGAGGACAGTGTGCCAAGTGAAATAAACCAGTCACAGAAAGACAAATGCTGTATGATTTACTTATCTGAGGTGTCCAAAGCAGTCAAACCCTTAGAAAGAGGAATTCGAATGGTGATTGCAAGGGACTGTGGGGGGAGAGGGAAAAGAGAGGTGTAGAATGAGTATAAAATTTCAGTTTTGCAAGATGAAAAAGTTCTAGAGGCCTAACTGTACAAGTTGCACATAATTAACACTACTGTACACTTTAAATGATTAAGATATTATGTTCTTTTACTACAGTAAAAAAGAATGAGCCACAGCAACATGTATTAAAACTGAAAAATCTTTAAAATAAACTGAGTGAAAAAATATTTTAGCATAAAAACATTTATATAAATTCCATTTATATCAAGTTACAAACATGCAAAATCCATTTTATGTACAATGAATGAAAAATGAAAAAAGTAGTTTTTAATATATACAAAGGAGTCATACTTACAGAGTTGGTGATACTGCTTATTTTTGCTACAATAAAATAACTGGATGTGGATGGCTCCTGTGGGGTCTTTATTATGTCTAATAATCCACTTTTGTAATAAAAAAGCCTGAAATAATTGTGGCCAAATATTAGAAATTCAATAAACTGCTTGGAACTATCTGCTCGTAGAAACTATCTAGTTTACCTTGTTTAAAAAAGTAATAATTCTTACACATATTAGAACCCACAAAAATGTGAGTCTATGTGTGCATGGTTTTGAGTTTAGAAGATTTCATACAATTTTATGCACATTTAGTCAAACTAGAGAATTTAGGTAAAAAAACCCTAATTCTGAATAAATTCATATTTGATTTCTGTTTTTTAATTAAATTTAGTCTTGGACATTTCTGGGTTTCCAACGGTAGTTAGTGAGCCAGTGTTTTCTATTTAATTCTTAAGTACATTTAAGCAAATTATTAACCCCAATGTATTGAACTTCAATAAAAATGATTAGTCTTCCAATAAAACCAAACATATTGTCATAGAAGTATAATGATAGAGCATTGATAATTTCAATATATATTATGAGTATTAAAAAATCTACAAACAAAAATCAATGCCAAACTTGTTCTGAGATGTAATATTTATGGCTTTTGGACTGAAATCCATCGTCATGATGTTGTCTACAAAGTCTGTCTGGTGTGACGTGTTGGGTTCTCAGTCTACTCAGGGCTGCTTTCATCTCCTGATTCCTTAGAGTGTGAATAATGGGGTTCAGTAAGGGTGTGATAATTGAATAAAACACTGAGAGAAATTTATGCACTGAAAAGTTACTAAATGGCCAAACATAAATGAAGATACATGGCCCAAAGAACAGAGTGCCCACAGCAATATGAGCAGACAGGGTGGACAGAGCCTTGGAGAGTCCATCAGAGGATCAATGTCAGACAGTTAGCAAAATGATAGTGTAGGAAATGAGCAAGAGTATGAAGCAGATGAAGGACAGCAGGCTGCTGTCAGCAATTACCAGCAACTCCAGAACATAGGTCTCAGTGCAGGCAAGCTTTAGAACTAGGGGAAGGTTACAAACAATATTATCCACTCTACTGGGGCCACAGAAGGGCAAGGTGATAGTAAAAATCATCTGGCTCATTGTGTGCACAAAACCAACGGCCCATGGCAGCAGCACAGAGGTCACGAGGACTCGGCGCTTCAAGATGGCTGTGTAGTGAAGGGGTTTGCATATTGCAATGTACCGATCAACAGCCATAACAATGAGAAGAGTCATCTCACTGCCCCCTAACAAGTGGAGGAAGAACATCTGAGCCATACAGCCCCACAAGGAAATAGTTTTATTTTTCCTGAGAAAATCTGCAACCATCTTAGGGGTTGTGATTGTGGAAATAGGCATATCAAGAGGGGAGAGGTTTCCAAGGAGGAAGTACATTGGCGTAGAGCGCAGATGAGAGTCTAAGGTTACAGTGACCACAATGAGAAGGTTTCCTGCCATAATTGCTGAGTAGGCCAACAAAAATAGGAGAAAAAAGAAAATTTCAAGTTCCCAATTGTTGGTGAGTCCTAACAAACATTGAGCTATTCATCATATCTATGTAGTTCTCAGAAGGTCTTTAGAATGAAGATGATCTGGAAAAAGTGATCATTTAACGTGTGATAGTTTTGAAGGTGGACTTAGAGAAAGTAGTATTTGATTCCTACAGAACGAGAGAAGATGGACATTTCTGTAAAATATATTTGAATTAACACAAATGACATTCACATTACTGCATTTCAACCAGAAAGGCACAAAAGATGAGAAATTCATCATAAAATTTTGTAAATACATTTTGGAGTCATACATTGTGTTTACATTGGTTCGCAGCTTCTACCATGAGTTCCTGAGTTCACAAACCATAGGTTAATGAATAAAAGAGCCAAACGGCTATTAGTTAACATGAGTTGGTTCAGGTGTATAGAAATACAGCTGTGGAAATTTTTGGTGCCTAGTATTCGACCTTTACTCCTTTCCCCCTCTGTAACTGAAATATTCAGATATGTGCATGTGACTTGAATTATAAACCCCCTCAGGGATTACTTTAGGGTACTTTCTTCTGCCAGCTATGCTATGTTCTTACCCCTCTCTTTCCCTCCCAAAGAGATATACCAATGATTTCACTTATTTCTGTAGCTTTAAACTGGCTGCTTTCTGTTATATATTCTTCTCCCCACAATATTGTAAATGTAATACATTTCCTAAGGAAGTTCTGAACAAAAACATTAATCTCAATATCCAGGTTTCTTCCTTCCTTCCTTCCTTCCTCTTTCTTTTATTCTTTCTTTCTCAGTATATATTTTTGATTAGTGATCTATATCTCATACTTTGGTTCCTGAACAGGACTCCTGACCTCCATTGTTCAGCTTTTTTGACTATTTCCTGAATCTATTGTCAGTGGATTCTTGGCTGGAGTCTTCTTCCTTGTCCCTTTGCATTCTGTGTAGACATGATCCCGGACAATCACAAACCTTTATGAGTAGCGTTCATGTTTGCTTGGCTCCTGAATGTCTGTCTTTGTACCAAGTTCTTTCCTCTGGCTTTTCACACTTGGGTGCAGTGTGACTCTCTTCCTGGCTCGTACCTCCTTGACACTAGCTCTCTGTATGATTTCTATTTTTATCTATTTTTGTATTTTGATTTATTCTTTTGGTTCCAACTTTCTCTTTTTTTCCTTTTTATTTTATTTTTTATTTTGGTATCATTAATGTACAATTACATGAGCAACATTATGGTTACTAGATTCCCCCATCATCAAGTCCCCACCACATACCCCATTGCAGTCACTGTCCATCAGCGTAGTAAGGTGCTGTAGAATCACTACATGTCTTCTCTGTGTTATACTGCCTTCCCCATGTCCAGCTTTCTTTTTAAAAAACTACTAATGATATACACCAAACACAGACATAGAAACAGAATCACACAAACACGATTGCATATACTTATACTACATCCTAATTCTGGAGCACCAGAACAGAGTGGAAAATCTACTCTGATTTTTCTTTTTTTTTTTTTTTTTGGTGTGACAGTCCATGAATTATTCAGATGTTATTGTGTTTGTATGGTATATATTTTTACAGTGTACACTGAGCATACCAAAAAATAAACTGAACCAGAGTCAAGATTTAAATTCTAGTGCTGGCTTCAACATTTACTAGGGAAATACACTCTTAACTATTAAATATTGCTTTATTTTTTATAAAAATTGAATAATGCCTACTTTTCAACCTCACAGATTGTTATGAGACTTTAAAGGGTAACATATATGGAATATATTTGTATGTTTCATTTTATACACACAGTTGCTACAGATGTGCATTCACAAAATTCTGTGTTTAACATTATCTCATTTTCTGGTGATTATAAGGATACTCAAACCAATAAACACCACAGAATAATTTCACTATGGAAGGCTTGATAAAGAAGACTTAGTGTTAATGAAAGTATTTTCTATTATTAAATATAAATGATATAATTACTAGTTGTCTTCTTTATAAAGAATTATTATCATAATCCCTGGTATTCAATCTTTTAGTAATTGAGTCTACATGCTAGTTAAGAAATTGTTTTCAAAACTGTAAGTATCAATCTCAAAATACTAACAGGAGAAAATCTTGAGAATCATAAAAATAATTTTTATACTTTAATATGTAAAATTGTAAAGTTAAAAGCAAAAGTGATATTTATTAATTTAGGCTTTTTGGGAAATTAGCAAGCATATTTATAAAATATATCCAGCTAGTTATACATTTAGATGGATTTAAGTCTGATAGATAAAGATTATTCATTATGATAATTTGTACATATGATCAAAGATGCAATATCTTTAAAATATGTACTTTTCTACTTAGACACTGGTAAAAATAAGAGTAAGAAAAAGAAAAGATTTCTTCCTAACTTAAGACACAGTTAAGCCACAAATGACAATTTAAAATTTTTGAGTGGTATATTTCTATAAACAGTGAACTGAAAAGAAAAAAGAAAGTAATTGAGTCAGACTGGATCAGGCAGAGTTTTGTCTCTAACAAGATCTTTGTCTGAGAATGTAACTGATAGCCTGATTTGGGGAGCCTAGACCTTGCTATGCCATCATTTGACTAAAAGATGAAAAATCACTCTACTCTTTTCAATTGTAGTTTCTTGCTTGGGGAAAAAAAGCTATGGATGTCCAATATGGTATGTTTCTATTCAGTAATAAAGTCTCTTCCATACATTTCCACAAAAGCACTTTAGTATATAACTGACAGTTCTTTTGATAATGATAAAGACTGTGCAGTGTCTATTGATCTTGATTTTAATGATTCTTTTTCATGAGAGTGTTGAGTCATGAATGGATGAGATAACCTACAAATAATATTCAATTACTACAAAAAATGTGTGGACTGTGATAAATCAGATTTGTTTCCAAAATAACCATTATAGAAGTTCTCTTAATTAAAAAATAAATGTGTTCATTTAATAGAAAAAGGCTCAACATTATAAGTGCACAAAGGGCTTTGTCTTCACATACTGATCAAGTTCAAAAATATTAAAATAATTATTTTAAGTGTAGGTTAAAGAAAAGACAGTGTGTTTAGATAAATAGGGACTAATACTTGGATTAAAAATTGCCCAAAATTAATAAGTTACTAGTACAATTACACAATTGTATTGAATGAAAGATTATATTACTTCAGTCAAAAAATAATTGTAGCCTTGAGGGGAAAATTTTTAAGTTACTAGTTTATCTCATTTAATATTCCATAAATGCTTTCTGTGTTAAAATAAATACTCAGTGTAGGAAAGGAAAAACATAGGTAAGTAAGTTAATATAAGTAAAATGTTTTTGTTTCCCATTTTCTTGATCTGAGATTTTATTAAATTACATTTCCGACTTTTCACTTTATTTAGGGTAAATTGTCACATTTAAACTGTAATATGTTTGGAATTTGATAAATGATTTGAAGTAATTTTTTCTTCATTGCAATTAAAGAATAATTCATTATGCTGAAAATTTAAGTTTTCTTTATAACTTATTAAATTTGCAGGAGAAGTAGGTTTTTCTTCTGCTCTACTCATTTCTTCTTGTTTTACTTGTTGATTTTTGAAAAAATAATGCATGATTTATTTTTAATCATTATGTCTTGTATATTTAATGATGGAAAAGTAGGTCCCCTCCCATTGCTTTATTCACTCAAAGGTTTCTTAACTTTTGTCATATCTTGTTATCCTAAATTAAATAGATTTATTTTCTAAAGTTAAGGCAAATTCCACTAGAATTTTGATATCATAGTATTAAATTTATAAGAAATGTAGAAAAAAATGAACAAAATTTAAAAATTGAGTTTTTTCAGCCAGAAGGATTTTACGTCTCATTAAATATTTCCCTAATTTAATAACACAAGAAAATTTTATAATTTATAGTATATCTACACATTTTTCCAATAACACACTTTTTTGTTAAGTGTAATTTTGCATATTTACTACTTTGTTGCTATACTTAACATGATCTTTTCCTTAATAATAAGGGTCTTATTGCTATTGGTTTCATTTTTTGCATATTTAAATGGTAAATGGTATCATTGTTGAAATCTAATTTCTGATTTTTTTCCCAGCTGGTCTCTTCTGTGGTTTAGGTTACCAATAAAATGATCTGCAAATATTAATATTTTTTTCTTTTCTTGTGCTTTTTTCCATAAACTAGAATTTAGAGCAATCTTTAATAACAGTGTTGGTAACTGGCTATAGCCGAACTTGTTAGTTTCCCAACCATGACTCTTCCTTCTTTCTTGATAATGAAACCTTATTTTCTTTGAATCAGTTGCTTATGGGATTTCGTGGAGTCTCAAACCCCATCCACAAAGCTATCTCACTAGCATAGATAGGCTAATCACAGCTCCTCCACTTTCCTCAGCAGTGACCAGGTCAGCAAGGAGCATCGACTGTGTGTCAGAGATTGCTGGTTTCTGCCCAGTAGTCTTCTCCCATTCTTCATTAGTAACAGACACAGAAATCATTTAGAGGCATTGTACAGCCTCCTTTGCAATTAGAAATGGCAAATAACAGGACAGAAAACAATATTATCAGATAGAATTTGTTGAACATTTACTACAGGAGCTGATTCACTGGAGAGGTATACCCTTTGCCTCTCCCTAAACTCATATTTTCTAAGATCTAATTTGGAAAAGTGTTAGTTTTTATACTGACATTAAATGCTGTAAGTACAGTTAAATATTGTTAGTTAAATATTATATTTAAAACAGAAGGAATTTAACAGATTACTCAAGTGACAAAATGGGGGAAATGCTAACAGGGAGTGTTCAGGAAGACCAAGGTGAGCATCAGCAGGGAGCTGCCACCACATCCAAGCCGAAGGGGCAAAAAATGGGCAGTCTGACCACAGCCCAAGGCTGTGGCCATGCATTCGTTTTCTTCTCCCATAACAAGTTTCCACAAACATAGAGTTTTTATCCAACACAAACTTATTATCTCACAATCCTACAGGTCCAAAATACAACACTGGCCTTCCTGGGATAAAATCAAGGTGTCGGCAGGATGCTTGTTGTGGGCCAAATTCAGTTCCATGTGGTTGCAGAATGACGTGTCCATTTCCATGCTGATTTTCAGCCAGGGCATATTCTCAGTTTTTAGACATTGCCTGTATTCCTTGTTCACGGCCCCTTCCTCTTCAAAGCCAGGAAGAGTGGATCAAGGCCTTCCCAAGCCTCATCACTCCTGGCTTCTTTTCTGCCCCGTGAATCTCTTTTTCTGTAGACATGATATGTTCAGTGCTTTTAAATACTCATGTAATTACATTGAGCCTATCCAGATTATCCCAGATAATCTCCTCAAGGTTTAGAAACTTTATCACACTCATAGATTTCATTTTGCCATGTAAGGTAAAATTCACAAGTTCTGTGATTAGGGTGTGGACTTCTTTGGGAGAACATCATTCTGCCTATAACAGCTTATATACAAAAGTTAGAAATGCTGTGGCCTTTTCCACCAGGAAAATGGAGCCACAGAAATGACGGAGAAGTTTCAGAATGAGCCATGGAACTACTGCAGGCATATGGGCTGAGGGTGTGTGTGTGTGTGTGTGTATGTGTGTGTGTGTGTATTCCTCTTTCTTCCTTGTTCCTACCCTCCATTAATCTACCATCGACACCAGGTGACTTAGGGACCTGTTAATGTACTCTACATTGACTGATTGGCATGAACCTTTCAGTTTTTAGTGGGACTTAGCTCAGGAAAGGCAATTTAGCAGATCTAATATGGAGTAAAAGTAGGCTTACCAAAAGCATCAAACATCCAGGTAAATACTATGGTTCTAAAGTTATCTGTGCTGGGAAATACACCACTTGTGAGTTTTGGCAGATTCTAATAGGAGAATCACAATGTAGTTCCATAGGTCTAAGTGGCACGACCAGGTCATCTGCAACAGAGAACTATACATGAGTTGGATATCAGCTCCTGGCATTCTACTATGCTTCAGAAGGAACAGACTATGGAACTTCAATTGACTATAGGGACACAGCTGTCCATCATGAGCTGCATTATTTGATATTAACACCAACTAGAGAGCAATCACAAAAGGGGCATTAAACAACCAAGAAGACATAATGGCTCAGCCAGTTGTCATAAGCTACCCCTATTTACAAGTAGCCACAGTGGCACAAGGAAGACTATTCATGGCCTCCTATTCACCAAGGGTGGTTTTGTTGTGGCACCATGAATATTCAACTTGTCAGCAGCAAAGAATAACCTGGACCTCCAATCTAGCAACATTCCTTAAGGAGAGTAACCAGCCACTTGGGGAAAATCAATATATTCAGTAATATTTCAACCCATTCCATTCTAGATAAGACAATGATTCATCTTGCAGAAATCAACATATATACTTGGTTCAAGTTTGCTTTCCCTGTCTACAGGCCTCTGACCATCACCACTGTCTGAGAACATACAAAAAGTTTAAGAAGTTTTCTTATAATAAAACTTAATTATACTTACTTTTCAGCAAAAGAGATTCAAGAGCTGACCAATTATCAGAGACCTTACTGGCCTTGCCACTTACTGCACAGCAGAGGAGCTACTATACTGACTGGTAGCGCAATCATTTCACATCTTAGCTGAAGCATCAATATTTGGATTGTGTCCTGCTATTATGGGATGGCATCCTCTAAGAAGTAGTATACACTTTTAATCAGAGACTACTATACATAATTTGGTCTGTGAAGAATAATCTACAGTCTTGGGAACAAGGGTATTCCCCATGTGTCTTCAATTCCTAATCTGCTTTTAGAGTGTGTGCTTTCGTTTTGTTTTGTTTTTTTACTCATCAAAAAATCTGACCTTTAATTGCTATCTGGCAAAAGAAAAAAATAACCATAGAATATTTGATTATTCCTTTTCTACACAATCTCCAGGGAATGTGGCCACTTAGGATAGAAAATGGGTTATAAATATAATGTCATATCACTCAACAAGAGAGAATTAGGTTAATTTTATTAAAATATGAATAAAATTTCATTTTGTAATAGCACAATGGTAAATATCATACAGGATTTGCATATTGTTGAAATTCCTACATGTTAATATTTAGTGCTGGAGAATTCTGCCTGAATACAGTGCTATTTATTTTTTATTTTTATTTTTTTATAATTTATTTTGGTATCATTAATCTACAGTTACATGTGCAATATTATGGTTATTAAACTACCCCTTCATCGGGTCCCCCCCACCAACCCCATTACAGTCACTGTCCATCAGTGTAGTGAGATGCTATAGAATCACTACTTCTCTTCTCTGAGTTGTAAAGCCCTCCCCATGCTCCGCCAACATTACATCTGCTAATCATAATGCCCCTTTTTCCCTCTTATCCCTCCCTTCCCACCCATCTTACCCAGTCCATTTCCCTTTGGTAACTATTAGTCCGTTCTTGGGTACTGTGAGTCTGCTGCTGTTTTGTTCCTTCAGTTTTTTTCTTTGTTCTTATATTCCACATATGAGTGAAATCATTTGATACTTGCCTTTTTCGGCTTGGCTTATTTCACTGAGCATAATACCCACTAGCTCCATCCATGTTGTTGCAAATGGTAGGATTTGTTTTCCTCTTATGGCTCAATAATATTCCATTGTGTATATGTACCACCTCTTCTTTATCCATTCATCTACTGATGGACACTTAGGTTGCTTCCATTTCTTGGCTATTGTAAATAGTGCTGCAATAAACACAGGGGTGCATGTGTCTTTTTCAAACTGGGCTGCTGTATTCTTAGGGTAAATTCCTAGGAGTGGAAATCCTGGGTCAAATGGTATTTCTATTTTGAGTTTTTTGAGGAACCTCCATACTGCTTTCCATAATGGTTGAACTAATTTGCATTCCCACCAGCAGTGTAGGAAGGTTCCCTTTTCTCCACATCCTCACCAACATTTGTTGTTGTTTGTGTTTTGGATGTTGGCCATCCTCACTGGTGTGAGTTGATACCTCATTGTGGTTTTAATCTGAATTTCCTGATAATAAGCGATGTGGAGCATCTTTTCATGTGCGTGTTGGCCATCTGAATTTCTTCTTTAGAGAAGTATCTATTCATGTCCTCTGCCCATTTCTTAATTGGATTATTTGCTTTTTGTTTGTTAAGGTGTCTGAGTTCTTTATATTTTGGATGTCAACCCCTTATCAGGTACGTCATTTATGAATATATTCTCCCATCCTGTGGGATCTCTTTTTGTTCTATTAATGGTGTCCTTTGCTGTACAGAAGCTTTTCAGCTTGATATAGTCCCACTTGTTCATTTTTGCTTTTGTTTCCCTTGCCCGCGGAGATATGTTCATGAAGAAGTCGCTCATGTTTATGTCTAAGAGATTTTTGCCTATTTTTTTTCTAAGAGTTTTATGGTTTCATGACTTACATTCAGGTCTTTGATTCACCTTGAGTTTACCTTTGTGTATGGGGCTAGACAGTAGTCCAGTTTCATTCTCTTACATGTAGCTGTCCAGTTTTTCCAACACCAGCTGCTAAAGAGGCTGTCATCTCCCCATTGTATATCCAAGGCTCCTTTATCAAATACTAATTGACTGTATATGTTTGGGTTAACGTTTGGATTTTCTATTCTGTTCCACTGGTCTGTGGGTCTGTTTTTGTGCCAATACCAAATTGTCTTGATTACTGTGGCTTTTTAGTAGAGCTTGAAGTCAGGGAGTGTAATTCCCCCTGTTTTATTCCTCCTTCAGGATTGCTTTAGGCTATTCGGGGTCTTTTGTGGTTCCATATGAATTTTAGAATTATTTGTTCCAGTTCATTGAAGAAAGCTGTTGGTAGTTTGATAGGGATTGCATTGAATCTGCAGATTGCTTTAGGTAGTATAGCCATTTTGACAATATTTATTCTTCCTAGCCAAGAGCATGGGATGCATTTCCATTTACTAGTGTCCTCTTTAATTTCTCTTAGGAGTGTCTTGTAGTTTTCAGAGTACAGGTCTTTTACTTCCTTCGTTAGGTTTATTCCTAGGTATTTTATTCTTTTTGATGCAATTTTGAATGGAATTGTTTTTCTGATTTCTCTTTCTGTTAGTTCATCGTTAGTGTATAGGAAAGCAACAGATTTCTGTGGGTTAATTTTGTATCCTGCAACTTTGCTGAATTCAAATATTAGTTCTAATAGTTTTGGAGTGGAGTCTTCGGGGTTTTTTAAGTACTGTATCATGTCATCTGCAAATAGT
This sequence comes from Smutsia gigantea, assembly GCA_032199065.1. NCBI lineage: Eukaryota > Metazoa > Chordata > Mammalia > Pholidota > Manidae > Smutsia > Smutsia gigantea. The sequence goes on along the minus strand of JAVSCE010009398.1, from coordinate 9,732 downwards.
GACAATTTGACTTCTTCTTTACCAATCTGGATGCTTTATATGTCTTTTCTTTGTCTGATTGCCATGGCTAGGACCTCCAGTACTATGTTGAATAACAGTGGAGAGAGTGGGCATCCCTCTCTTGTTCCCAATATTAGATGAAAAGCTTTCAGTTTCTCGCCATTAAGTATGATGTTAGCTGTGGGTTTGTCATATATGGCCTTTATGATGTTCAGGTACTTGGCGTCTATACCCATTTTGTTGAGAGTTTTAATCATGAATGGATGCTGAATTTTGTCAAATGCTTTTTCAGCATCTATGGAGATGATCATGTGGTTTTTGTTCTTCTTTTTGTTGATGTGGTGGTGGGTGATGTTGATGGATTTTCGAATGTTGTACCATCCTTGCATCCCTGGGATGAATCCCACTTGATCATGGTGTATGATTCTCTTCGCGTATTTTTGAATTCAGTTTGCTAATATTTTATTGAGTATTTTTGCATCTACATTCATCAGGGATATTGGTCTGTAATTTTCTCTTTTGGTGAGGTCTTTGCCAGGTTTTACTAGTAGAGTGATGCTGGCTTCATAGAATGAGTTTGGAAGTATTCCCTCCTCTTCTATTTTTTGAAAAACTTTAAGGAGAATGCATGTTATTTCTTCTCTGTATGTCTGGTAGAATTCAGAGGTGAATCCATCTGGTCTGGGGGTTTTGTTCTTGGGTAGTTTTTTGATTACTGATTCAATTTTGTTGCTGGTGATTGGTGTATTTAGTTTTTCTGTTTCTTGCTTGGTCAGTCTTCGAAGGCTGTATTTTTCTAAGAAGCTGTCCATTTTTCTAGGTTTTCCAGCTTGTTAGCATATAGATTCTCATAATATTCTCTTATAATTCTTTGTATTTCTGTGGGGTCTGTCGTGATTTTTCCTTTCTCATTTCGGATTCTGTTTATGTGTGTAGATTCTCTTTTTCTCTTAATGCATCTGGCTAGGGGTTTGTCTGTTTCGTTTATTTTTTCAAAGAACGAGCTCTTGGTTTTATTGATTTTTTTGTACTGTTTTATTCTTCTCAATTTTATTTATTTCTTCTCTAATCTTTATTATGTCCCTCCTTCTGGTGACTTTGGGCCCTGTTTGTTCTGCTTTTTCCAATTTCAGGAATTGTGACTTTAGACTATTCATTTGGGAATGTTCTTCCTTCTTTAAATAGGCCTGGATTGCAATATACTTCCCTCTTAGAGCTTCCTTTGCTGCATCCCACGGAAGCTGTGGCTTTGTGTTGTTGTTGTCATTAGTCTCCATATATTCTTTGATTTCTCTTTTGATTTGGTTATTAACCCACTGATTAATTAGGAGAATGTTGTTAAGTCTCCATGTATTTGTGAACCTTTTTGATTTCTTTCTAAAATTTATTTCTAGTTTTATACCTTTGTGATCTGAGAAGTTGGTTGGTAGGATTTCAGTATTTTTTAATTTACTGAGGTTCTTTTTGTGGCCTAGTATGTGGTCTATTCTGGAAAATGTTCCATGTGCACTTGAAAAGAATGTGTATCCTGTTGCTTTTGGATGCAGAGTTCTGTGGATGTCCATTAGGTCCATCTGTTCTAATATGTTGTTCAGAGCCTCTGTCTCTTATTTTCTGTCTGTTTGATCTGTCCTTTGGAGTGAGTGGTGTGTTGAAGTCTCCTAAAATGAATTCATTGCTGTCTATTTCCTCCTTTAATTCTGTTAGTATTTGTTTCACATATGCCAACGCTCCTGTGTTGGGTGCATATATATTTAAAATGGTTATATCCTCTTGTTGGACTGACCCCTTCATCATTATGTAATGTCCTTCTTTATCTCTTGCTACTTTCTTCGTTTTGAAGTCTATTTTGTCTGATACAAGTACTGCAACACCTGCTTTTTTCTCCTTGTATTTTGAATGAAATATCTTTTTCCATCCCTTCACTTTTTGTCTGTGTATGTCTTTGGGTTTAAAATGAGTTTCTTGTAGGCATCATATAAATGGGTCTTGTTTTTGTATCCATTCAGTGACTCTATATCTTTGACTGGTGCAATCAGTCCATTTACAGTTTGGGTGATTATGGATAGGTATGTACTTATTGGCATTGCAGGCTTCGGATTCGTTGTTACCAAAGGTTCAAGGTTAACTTCCCTAGTATCTAAAAGTCTAACAACTCACTTAATATGCTTTTACATATACAATCTAAAGGTTCTTTTTTGTTTGTTTGTTTGTTTCCTTTCTTCTTTTTCTTTCTACTCCATTCTTTATGTATTAGGTATCATATTCTGTACTGTTTGTCTATTCCTTGATTGACTTTGGGGATAGTTAATTTAATTTTGCATTTGCTTAGTTATTAGCTGTTCTATTTTCTTTACTGTGGTTTATTACCTGTGGTGACTGCTATTAAACCTTAGGAACACTTCCATCTATAGCAGTCCCTCCAAAGTGCAGTGTAGAGATGGTTTGTGGAAGGAAAATTTCTCTGCTTTTGCTTATATGGGAATTATTTAATCCCTCCTTCAAATTTAAATGATAATCTTGCTGGATAAAGTAATCTTGTTTCAAGGCTCTTCTGCTTCATTGCATTAAATACATCATGCCACTCCCTTCTGGCCTGTAAGGTTTCTGCTGAGAAGTCTGATGATAGTATGATGGGTTTTCCTTTGCATGTGATCTTATTTCTCTCTGTGGCTGCTTTTAATAGTCTGTCCTTATCCTTGATCTTTGCCACTTTAATTACTACATGTCTTGCTGTTGTCTTCCTTGTGACCCTTGTGTTGGAAGATCTGCACACTTCCATGGCCTGAGAGACTATCTCCTTCCCCATATTGGGGAAGTTTTCAGCAATCACCTCCTCAAAGATACTTTCTATCCCTTTTTCTCTCTCTTCTTCTTCTGGTACCCCTATAATGCGAATATTGTTCCCTTTGGATTGGTCACACAGTTCTCTCAATATTCTTTCGTTCTTAGAGATCGTTTTTTCTCTCAGTGCCTCAGCTTCTTTTATTCCTCTTCTCTAGTTTCTATTTCATTTATAGTCTCCTCCACCGTATCCAATCTGCTTTTAATACCGTCCATTGTGTTCTTCAAGCATTGGATTTCCGACCGTAATTCATTCCTGACTTCTTGAATATCTTTCCGTACCTCCATGAGCATGTTAATGATTTTTATTTTAAACTCCCTTTCAGGGAGAGTCATGGGGTCGATATCATTTAAATCTTTCCTAGGAGTCATATTAATAATTTTACTCTGGACTAGGTTCCTTTGGCTTTTCATATTTGTGTATGGCGCCCTCTAGTGCCCAGAAGCTCTACTCTCTGAAGCTGCTCAGCCCCTGAAGCAATGTGGGGATTGTAGGGGAGTTGTATTGGTGCCTCCGGGGAGGAAAGGGCTGTTTCCTGGTTCCTGGCTGCTATGCCTGTCTCCACTGCCTGAACCAGTGGGCTGAGCGCAAAGTTATAAGCCTCTGTGCATTGCTTGTTTAGTTGCTGTAGACAGATCTTCCGTCCGGCTGGCCTAATGCCAGGGTAGGGTTTCCTGGTTTGCAAGCCCAGTGGGTCTGGCCAGGAGAAAGGCGCACTAGTCAGCCTGTCACAGAAGGGGTTCTTGGAGCTGTGTAGGCAGCCAGGGAGCTGGAGCACCTGAACATTGTGAAAGCTCCCAACCTGCTGGGCAGAGTGCACCTGGACAATTTTGTCTGTCTGTCCTTTCTCCTGAGCAGTAAGCTCTGTGCAATCCTTTCCCCTTTATCAGCCCTCTTGCTAAGGGCTTCTTTGTTAGGAAATCTCTCAGACTAACCACCTTTCTTTTGTCCCTGAGCAGCTGGGTAAGGATCCCTGCTTTCACAAGCAGCTGGAATCTTAGTCTCTCCAGGAATTCTGCCTGTCTTAGCTTTCCAACCCCCTAATTACAAGAGTATCATGCAAGCACCATGAAATGTAGGTTTGTGCCCCCAGAGCAGATCTCCAGAGTTAGGTATTCAGCAGTCCCACATCTCCACTCCCTCCCTGCTCTGTTCCTATTGCTCCACCAGTGAGCTGGGGTGGGGGAAGGGCTTGGATTCCACAGGACCACAGCTTTAGTACATTACCCTTTTCTGTGAAGGCTGTTCTTGTCTCCAGGTGTATGAAGTTTGTTGTCGTCCTCTTTCCCGTTGCTCTTTCAAGAGTAATTGTAGTAGCTCTATTTTCATATTATATGAGGTTTTAGGAGGAAGCCTGTGTCTCACCTCTTACACCGCCATCTTTAGTCCAGTCCTGCTGTCTGTTTTTCGTGTGTGCTTTCTCTTCCCATAACTTTAGGCTCTGTGGTTCTAGAAGTCTGGGACATGCTTTCACCAGGAGATGCAGTAAGATTTCTATTAACTTCAAGCTATTCTGCCATTAATCACTTTATATTTTTCTTCCAAAAGATTTAAAGACAAGGCAGGGTAGCATCATCTTGTAAAGAGTAATTTACTTTGATCATGAAGAGAAGAAGTAGTACTCTTTCTATATGATAGTTAAGTAGTTTAGTGGAAGATATTTTAAAAATCCAAATTGAAATATGGAATTGAACTATTTGTGAGGTAAAAGTGCATTAGATGGCATTAATGAGAGAGATGACACTGCAGAAAAAGATTACTGAACCTGAAGACATAAAAATAGAACTATACAAAATGAAACGTAAAGAGAATAAAACAATTTTTATTATATAACTCTTTAAAGGGTAAATGATAAAAAGCAAAAGTATACAAAGTGAAAGTAATAACAACATATTGTCAAATGTATTATCTTTGTACCTAATGTAGATAGATTTAAATATAAAAGAACACGAACACAAGGGCTAGGAAAAAGTAAATGGACATGTACTGTAGTAATTTTATGATGTTGGAAAGATATATTGAAGTTAGACTGTGACAAGTTAAAATGTGCAATATGTATTTATACCTTTAAAGCAAATACTAAAATCCATAAGAAAAAGATATAGCTAAGAAACCAATATAAGTATGAAACAATTTAAGTAAATAATAAATACAAAGAAATAATAATATAAAGTAACCCTCAAGTGTCCAAAAATGGCAAAAAAGAGAAAATTAGAACACAAAAAATGAAACAAATATAAATAAATTTAATCCATATCTATCATCATGATATATGTTAATAGATATTGTTAAAAGCAAGAGTTAGGAAAAGAAAAACTAAGCTTAATATGTTAATATTTTACTAAACTATGGTGTATTAATTTATTACTGCTGCTTTAGCAAATTAACACAAACAGTGACTTAAAATAGAAAAACTCTTTAAGTCACAAGTGTGATGCATAAGTCTCACTGGGCTAAACTGTTAGCTTTGGCAAGGCAAAGCTGATTCCTTTCTGGAGGCACTAGGATAGAATCCATTCCATGGACTTTTTATTATACCACAAGACATCAAAAAAAGTGGAAAATATATAAATAAATCCAAGCATTTTGCAAGGAAGTAAATGTTAATTCAGATATGTCAATAATAATCCTACTTAATTTAAGTGACCTTTCATTTTTCACAACTGTTGTTATGCATTTATATATGTAATTTATATAAGGTATAATAAAAATATATTTAAATATATAATTATGTAATTATATATTAAACATCATTTATACATATGACATATATATTAAACATCATTTATATATATGACAAACACCAGAAGACATCATACTATTTTCTGTACAGTTGATATTCAATGTATATTATTTACATATATCAACATTTTTAACATTGTTAAATTTTGTTCTTTATTCTTTCCTTTAAATTAGTGGCCTCCAAGATTATTCTCTCTTGCCTAAAGAACTACTATTGTTTATTTGTGCAAGTTCTTAAGTAACAGATTTGCTCATGTTTGTTTTCCTGAAAATATCTTTTATTTTTTTGCCTTCATTTAAAGAAAATGTTTAAATCTCATATAGACTTTTATTTTGGTGTTTTTTTCTTTCAGCACACTAAAGATGTCACTCCATCATCCTTTGGTCCCCATGTCTCTGCTATAGAGAAAGCTGTCAGCCCTACTATTGTTCCTTTCCATTCAACATGTATTTACTCACCCCTAGGGGCTTCTAAGATTTTCTCTTTACCTTTTATTTTTATTTATCTTATATTGATGTATTTGGGTCTTTTACTGATGTTTATTTTGCTTGTGGTCCACAGAGTTTTTGTGTATGTAGATTGATGTCTTTTATTAGTTTGTGAATCTTCTTGATGATTATCTATTCAAATATTGCATCTGTCCCTTTTTCCCAATTCCCTATTCTACTTGGACTTCAATTGTATATATATGACATTTTCATTATATCTCACAGACCTCTAATGTCCTTTCCTGTATTTTCCATTCTTTTCCTATTTGCATTTCAATTTGAGTATTTTCTATTGTCATAACTTCCAGTTCTCTTTTTGTCTTCTCCTGTGTTTAAACTTATCTAATTAATTTTTAATATTTTTTTCAATTCTAAAATTTTCATTTAATTATTTTTATGGATTCCAATTATCTGTTGAAATTCTGTTTTTTATCTATGCACTATACTTTTTCTTCTATTATTTTGAACATACTAATCATTGTAATTATAATGTCATTTTTATTTTCTTTCATCCTCTGGATTATGTTTATATTTTAGTTATTTCTTTTTCCATATATTTTTATAATATATTTCTATCTTTTGGTATTTCCAGTAATTTTTCTATTGAGATATAGATATTTTTATTAAAAATTATGTTATATAGGCTCCAGATCATATTACTTTCCCCAAAACAAGGTTCATTCCTCTCACTACTAGATCAGTATAGTAGAAGTTAGTTCCTTTAATCTAGTGTGTCTCAAATGGGGGCAAATTTCCCTCTAGAGGACATTAGTCAAAACATAGAGATGTTTTTTATTATTACAACTAAGGAGGTGCTACTGGCACCTAGAAAGTAGAGTTCAGGAATGCTGCTAAACAATCTATAGTGCACAGGATAACAACCAAATATTATATGGACCCAAATGTCATTAATGCCCAGGCTGAGAAACCCTGCTTTAATCCAAACAGGGATTTTGTTGGGTTAAAGCTAATTTGCAGCCTTCATAAGACTCAGTCTATCTCTGGTTCATTCATTGACCTCCAGGATTAAAAGGTAACTGATTTAGTGTCAGGATTCACCTTGTAAGAATAAAATTTAGGAATGATGGAAGTGGGCATAGAGAAAACAGAATGTAAATCTTCCATTTTCTATGGTGATATTTAGTAGTACAAAAGCAGCTCTGGAGTATTTTTCTTATCATAGGCCATGTTCTAAGTGCTGTGATCCTGAAACCAGCAGTGAAAAATCCCTTCTGTATTGCCCAGCTCCATAACTGCTACGGAAACAGGAACTCCTTGGATATACCAATTTGTTGGTAATGTTTTGGGGTTTATTACTAGAAGTTACATCAAAAGCTATTCTTACAGCCTTTTACATGGTTTTATAAGCATTTAATGCTTTATATTACACTCATTAAAAAAGAAATAACCAGAGTAGTTTAGTTATCTATAAACAAATGGTGACTGACGTAACAAATAGCTATCATCATCGCATACAGAGTGGAAATATATTTGACTGGACCCAAACTCCTTACTAAGATTTAAAAAATAATATTTAGGAATAACCATAAAACTTCCCAAAATTTTAAAATATAAAGTTAAATACATTCATGACAGTTTTCTGTGGAATGTAATAGCTTGCTTGCACTCCCTCCACCAAATTAGGAAAAAAATAAGTGGGTCTTTAAGTGTCCATAAAAAATACTTAACAGTATGATACTTCTTACTTAATGATACTTTACTATGCATAGGCCTTTATTCAGAATCTTGAGGATCTTGCCTTAACACAAATAGGAAACATTAGCTACTCTCTTGCTTAATGCCTTTTAAGGGCCTCCCATTGAAATTTGAATAAATTGAATGTCATCTAAAATAACAAGATTTTGCCCCTGCCAACCTCTTAAACTTCAGTTCCTTCTGTTTTCACACTCCTTAACTATGCTACAGTGACTCTATTCTTTTTTATGATCTTCAAATATACGAAGCTCCTAAGATCACTGTCATCTCTTAGTCATCCTCTTTGTCTGGTATTTTCTCTCCCCAGGTAATTGCATGATTGTTTTTTCTAAGTCATCTGGATATTAGCTAAACACCACTTGACAAGACCTTACTTAGTAACCAGAAGTAAAGCAACTACCATCTCCCAGTCAAACTCTATTATAACATTATTTAATTGCTTCAGAGCACTATATCTTTTGCATGTTATGTTGTTGTTTTTTTAACTTAATAGTTTAACCTGTCTTTATCTATTTGAATGTAATCCCAGGAGTCTTACCTGTCTCATTCATATACATAGAATAGTGCCTGAAAACTGGAAGTGCTTAATAAATATAGTATTTGCTAAAATGACTGATTCAGTGTATTAATAAATAAGTGATTTAATTAATTCTATTTGGGCTTTCTCCTTTCTTGCTTTTCTCATTCTTCTAGTCCATTCAGCAAACCATGCAATGGATCAATAATCTCCTCATAGAACCTTTCACTTCTTGGTTGGAAAGGGTATAGATCACAGGTTCCATCAAAGGAAAGATCACTGTGTGACCGAGAGAAACCACTTTGTCAGCTGAGAAGGCCTTGGATGGGCGGGTGTAGGTGAAGATGGCAGGTCCAAACATGAGAAACACAATGATAATGTGTGTGGTGCACATGGAGAGAGCCTTGTTCTTCCCTTCAGGGGAGGATCTATGTACTTGGCAGAGGATGACCACATAGGAGGCCAGGAGCCCCAGAAAGCACAGGCGGGTCATCAGGCCGCTGCTGAAGACCATCAGGAACTCCACCACAAAGGTGTCAGTGCAGGCCAGCTTGATGACCTGAGGCACATCACAGAAGAAGCTATCCAGTCGGTTTGGGCCACAGAAGGGCAAGTGGAGGATGAGGGCCACCTGGATAATGGAGTGCCTAAAGCCGCCAAGCCACAGAGCCAACAGCAAGGCATAGCGGGCTCTGGGGCTCATGACAGTGGAATAGTGTAAAGGCCTACAGATGGCGACGTAGCGGTCAAAGGCCATCCCAACAAGGAGTAAACCCTCCCCTCCTCCAAGGAAGTGCAAGAAAAAGAGCTGAGTGATGCAGCCTCTGTAGGAGATCACCTTGTCCTCGGAGAAGAAGTCCGCCAGCATCCTGGGCGCCACAATGAAGGAGTAGGATGCATCCAGGAAGGCCAGGTTGCCCAGAAGGAAGTAGAGGGGTCCGTGAGGCCAGGGTCTGATCTGATGGTGAGGATGATGAGGAAATTTCCAGGGAGGGTGATGAGGTAGAAAATTAAGATCAGCAGAAAGACCAGGAGCTGAATATCTCGAGACGGGGTCAGCCCGAGGAGGATGAGTTCTCTCACCACTGTCCTGTTCTCACTTTCCATCACTCCTCACTATGCAATAAAAGAAAAAGCAAAATATATTTGTTATAACCATCTTTTCATCTATTCCATAGCTCTTCTCCAGACAAAAACAATATTTGCCATATCCAACCCTTCCCTAGCTGAAAAATGGTATGCCACAATGCCCCATAATGGCCCATAACTCTCCTATGTTTTGAGTTAACCCTTCTCCCTTCATTTTCCCAATTCCCACTGAAGACCCTTAGAGCCGTACTCTCATTCCCACTTAACCATGTTGCTACGTAATTGTGCTCCTGGAGGACTCTGGGCTACTTTGCCTGAGGTATATTTGAAATTC